>JAMKCH010000814.1:0-46622 GCA_023653785.1 Ophioderma brevispina
GATTTCAACTAGTCGTGGACGTTTTGAAAACACAAATTCTTTCGATGCTCTGTAAGTCAAAAAATCCCTTCATCATATGACTTTTGTCATTTTTTGTGAAGAGCTATGGTCTAATCTTCCAAAAAAATCCACTTTTGAAATAACCATTCGCTTTATAGCCGAGAACTTGACGTTTGGTGAGAGGTCATTGTGTACACACAAGCCTATGGGGAGTTATTTTTGTGGTGTGATTCCTACAGCTTTCATGCATCACATATAAATGGATATGGCCCAAGCCTTGTGGTTTGAGTCAGGTTCATGATAAACTTGATTTTTTTCTTCTACAATGCTGTAAGCATCATCGTCACGCTCGAGATCAATTTGAGCCTATTTAAGAATTTGCAAGTAGATTTTGTGATATATAGGGGGTGCCAATATTGAGATCGATTCAGTTCCTAGCCTATGCTTGATCACAGGTTTTTACTTATTACATGACTCACTATTGTAGCCGCACACAGTCACTGTATTAGTGATAAAAATTTTGCAGCCGTTGCCTCTCGTATTGTACAACATATGTACTCTAATTCATTCCAAAGTGCTCACATTCAAGAGGGGCAGCCTATAGCTAGGCCTAAGTCTAGTACGTCATAGCATGTAGGCTAGGCTAACATGTCTTTTTTAAAAAAAATAATACTTCGGCACATTTCGGTAAAATTCGGGGTGGTGGTAACCCGGGGGGGTTACCCGGGGGGGGAACCCACATGTTGGGGTGCATCAGCTGATACAAGCTTTCCATGAAGAAATAGACCTGTTGTCTCAGATGATGTATCACGCATTGCCATATGCATGACATGGGACTGCATGAATCGAGAGCATTTGTCCATGAGGATCGTGGTGTAAATTTGGAATGATCCAAGTGCAAAGAAATTTGGAAATGCATGAGCCACAAGGTTTAAGGGATTCATTCTTTAGTCCTGCATTGTATAAAAATCAATGATGAGAAAGATGCCTTAATTAAAATAGACCTTCTATCAACATTTCAAGGCTGTTTCAAACATGTGCACTATTGCCGTATCCTTATGGCAGCACATCATTCTATCCATGATTTGTGATGGATTGATTAGCATTTTATTGATACAGATATCACGTATACTCTCGTCGGAGTAGGATTCGCAGCCGTTTATTCGGTGACTCTGGGATTAGCAGCGGGTTTTAATGCTTTTCCGACCTGTCCATTAACGAGGCTATTGTGGTCGTTTCTATTACAATCCTCCACGTGAGTATGGATGATAACATGATTGGGAAAATGTACGATAATATGCAGGCACGAGCCCAGTAGTGGTAGGACGGGGTTCACTGAATTGTGTGAAATTTACCTACTTTATGAGTTTAGTCCTTACCTTCGGTGGAGCATTCTCTACGGTTATGCTGGGGTTAGGTGCTTGTATGTGTGAATTCCTTGTATAATATTTTTCTTTGATGTAATATTATTATATAATATTGTCGGTTGTTATTTTTAAATGTCTGGGTGTGGACAAGATTGGTAATCAGAGTTCCAACGTTCTGAAGGTGACTTTTAGCCAATAAATAAATAAAAATAAATAGAAGACATGTCCATTGAATGCCTAAGTAAACAGCCAACTGATAATTGACTTTGATCCGATCGCATGATGAGGCATTGCCATATGAGAAACTTCCTTTTCTGACTTGCTCCTCTGCTTCGTTCACACCCGCAGAAGTTATGGTTATACAAGTGTCCCCCAAAAAAGGTGACAGAGGAATAAAGGAATTTTGTTAAAGCCAGAGAACGCATGAGTCTTTGTTGGTGTTTCTTTCAAGCCAATGTAATAAACTTTTATTTGCAACAGATTTCATTCCAATCCGGATGTGTAGAACAAAAGATATGCTTCATCACAAACGAGGGTGCAAAATCAAATTGTCGATTTCTGCCTTTAAGGTTTCAGTGCACATCTACTTGCCATCTTTTTTAAAACGGCAAAAAGAAGATGTTGCTGTGTTATTCTATTGAAGACTTCGAGATTTATGAAGCATTATATTGTTTCTAAATAACTAATTCGAATGAAAAAAAACGGCAAGACTTATTTATTTGGCTTTAAGGTGTACCAAACAAAAGACCCACATAACGATTGCCTTAGCACCGAGTGTTAACAATATTGGGCAACCTGTAGATTTTCCCGGTCAACGAACCATATGGTAGGCGAACAGGTGTGAAATTCGATATTAAGTAAAGGTAGGAACTATTTACAATCACAATTTGCGATTGTTCCTTCGCCATGATTTGATTTCTATATCACACTGAGTATTTTACCTTATCCTTGCTCTGCAGGGCTTTCTCCTGCCGAGAGACAGACCCTCACTGTTGGGTGTTTTGTCTCACCACTTGTATCAAACGGACATGAGGATGTCCGCCTTGCAAAGTTATCCGAAGCAAACCTTGGTTTAAAGCTTCCTCTCATGAAGGTACGCCTTTAGAGCTCGGTCCGAAGTGTTTGAAATTACACTGTTCGGTATGTATAATACGCCTCAAACTCAAAAAGTAGGGAAAATGAAAAATCAAGGCTCTTTTGATCAATGCACCAGATTTTGACAGCTTTATTCATCTTTCAAGTCTCTTGCGTCAATTTATCATCCAACTGCTTGTGACTATTGATTACGAAAAAAAGCCGCATTTAGGACGTGAGATCTTTCTGATTGTGTTTCCCCCTCTCTGGCAAACTAACTCCAGAAGTTTCTTCACCGAAAAACCATTGATTGCTCATGCTGTTCGTTGGAATGCTCCAAATATGGACAATGAGAACTTCAACACCGGTACTTTTAGGGACCCAGAATAATCGCACGGCTTGGTTAAGGGAGGACCATCGGAGTTGAGGGAGATCCATGGTACAATAAAGCTGTGGAAAGATTTACACAAGATTTGGGACACGTTCATTTCTTTACCCAAATGCTAGCACGTTACGACGGCCAGAACGGTTTGAAGCAGGACTACCCGAAAGTCAAGCAATTTTAAATGGTTTGTGTCGCTCGCAGGGGTAAGTTTTACAAGTATTTTGATAGTACATGGCCAGTATCTTGCAATCATTCACAACATACAGTAACTCCTAACACATGGTTTATAGGAGAAGTGAATCCGAGCGGTCTGAATATAATGATGAATTTCCTCCCACAAAGTAGGAGACTTGGTAGTACACACAGTAGAAGTTTCTGCTCATCATAATGCCATGAATTTAACCATAAGTAAATGGCAATCGTTCCATCATGTTGATCAGTTCGAGTAATGTAAGTATGATTAATAATTGATTTTCCTTGCCAGAAAGAAGGAGACTTGGTAGAGTCTCCTACCATTTAATGCATGAATTTCACCATAAGTAAATGTAATCGTTTCATCATTGTTGATTCCAGTTCAGAGTAATGATTAATAAATTGATTTCCAGCCAGAAAGTAGGAGACTTGGTAGAGTCTCCTACCATTTTATGCATGAATTTCACCATAAGTAAATGTAATCGTTCCATCATTGTTGATTCCAGTTCAGAGTAATGATTAATCTATTGATTTTCCTGCCAGAAAGTAGGAGACTTGGTAGAGTCTCCTACCATTTAATGCATGAATTTCACCATAAGTAAATGTAATCGTTCCATCATTGTTGATTCCAGTTCAGAGTAATGATTAATCTATTGATTTTCCTGCCAGAAAGTAGGAGACTTGGTAGAGTCTCCTACCATTAAATGCATGAATTTCGCCATAAGTAAATGTAATCGTCGCATCATTGTTGATTCCACTTTAGAGTAATGATTGATATATTGATTTTCCTGCCAGAAAGTAGGAGACTTGGTAGAGTCTCCTACCATTTGATGCATGAATTTCACCATAAATGTAATCGTCCATCATTGTTGATTCCAATTGATTAATTCAACACAAATGATTCAAATTACAGCTCCCTTGATTAAAATGATTTACTCTAAATGAATTTCGCAATCAAACTGCAGTTCAAAATCCCTCGCGGACATAATTATACCTCAATCCTCCAATCAGATTGCGAGCTTAATTTCAATTCAAAGCAAGCATATTCGTGAGTGGTCAACTTTGTTTACTCTCTCAATATTATACAAAAACTCTCCAAGTGATGGCTCTATACCGTATTGATGTACGCAATCAGATGGGGCCGGCAGCTATATCCGAATTTATTAGAGTTAAAATAGCCGTGCGATAAAAAAAAACATGGTATTTATAATAATTATGAGCATTTAACATAACAAATCACGACAACTTGTAAACGGGCTACGTGGCACCCGTGGATAAGGTAATTTGCCTTGAAGGTGTAATTCAAAGTTAATAATATTAAGCCTATTCTACTCACCCCTTGCAATTTCGTGCCATATGGAACGATGAGCACAAAACAGGGTCTGTAGATTTGTTAAGATGAAATCTGTAACTGATTTTGGTAATTTTGGATGGTTTGACGTTTCTTTCAATAAATGCAGCCATTCTGCAGCCTTTTAAAGACTTTGGTGGTTAGTGCCTCTCTGATTTTAATTAACTGGAAGCTTATTCCCCAGTCATGGGCCAATCACATTAAAGGGACATAGGGAAAATTCTGAGGATACAAATTTCTCTAAATGTGCACTTGATTTGTTGCAGAACACGTACCTAGAACGTTTCCGAAGGTTTATTGGACAAAATAGTAGAAAAGAAAACCAACAACCTTAAGTTTTAAAATTGTCGTCATTCCTATTCAGCCCTGTAGGAAAGCAAGTATGAACTCCCTGTCATGCACGACAGAAAATTCTGAATCATGTTGTTATAAAGACAACTTTTTCAGCTTATTCACCTCAGATGTGATGTATTACATTTGAAAGCATTCTATATAAATATGTAAAAATCCTGGTTTCGACAAAAATTGGGGTATACTTTCTGGAAATGTCCTCGTGTCTCAAAATGATAATGTCACCCAAACTACGCCTGGAACAAGAAGAAAAACGGGTGTCTACGTCTATTGAGAGCGTTGCTGAGGTAACCTGGAGCATGATCATGGAGAGATTTAAGGGGGCTGTTAGGCAAGAAGGCAATTTTTTTTTGCAGAAAAACTGCAACAGCTAGGGGCATGAAACCACCTTTAGTTGACAAATACAAACATTATGTAGACCAGTACAGAGTCCTTTTTCACAATTTTGATTGGTTATATGTTTTAGAGGTTTTGGAATCATGTTTTCGCTCAAACTGACAAATTTGGGCAATTTTGAACAAAAACATGTAATATTTCAAAATTGTAGTAAATATTTTGAAAAAGGGCTCTGTCTGACCTAGATCTACTAAAAATGCACCTTTCTGCCAATTTTAAGGTCATTTGGACTTATAATTACTGAGAAATCCGGGAATAACTGGTCGAATTTGCCATTTTGAGAAAATCGGAATTTAATTATAATCACTATCACAATTTTTACTATTTTTTACGATAAAAACATTCTAAAATCCCAATTTATGAGAAATGAGTCATAAATTGATGAGTCATGATGAGTCATGTTACGAAATCAGATTAAATTTTAGAATCACATCAACTATATAATCATGAAAAGGACTGCTAATTTATATCATTTTTAAATTAATTTGTTAATTTATTAAATATCGCAGGTTGAAAAATAAATAATATTAGTTATCCCCTGTTTGTTCACGCAATACGGAAAAATACCTATGGTTGGGTGCTGTATCACATGAGGCCGTCAAATTTATCATTTAGTAGACATGAATATTGAAGTGGCAAGTCTAAAGTAGATCAGATCTAAATCTGAAATAGCGCAGCCAGAGTTAGATCATGTCATGGCCAAGCAGTCTAAGACTAAGTTTGGCTTTCCAACCAAATTAAAAACAGGTTCAGTAGACAGTAGGCCTATAGACCATATGCCTCTTGCCTAGTCTAGGCCTATCTCTAGTATCTATGGAGGCCTACAAAGTACAAATCATCAACAACATAAACTAATTAAGTCATTGTAGACCAGCTTTCCCAATGACCAACAACTGAACAAGGCAGTCCTAGACCAGGCTGTCATGTCAGTGGCACTGCACAGTAGTTGAATTCTGCAGAGTGTGCCTTCCCACTGCACTGTAGACTGAGAACTCACCTCTTTGAAATACTTCCTGGCAGTAGCCACCATTTCTCTAAAACTCAGGGAAATTTCCAAATTTATTTAGACATGAAGAACAAAGGAATAAATTAATTTATCAATGTGTTTTGCATTGCACGATCATACACAGAAGTGTGTTGCAAAAGGGCCATATTGGATTGTGCTTCTCAGCAGGGGCTGGCAGAACAGTCTCTTCCACAGATACACAAGATCATTATGCACAAATTTTAATTATGTAAAGTAGGGGTCTAATACTTGGTGTAATCATCACGTAATACGGGATATATTACGTTGTTAGCAAAATTCTACCACGCAATACGGAAATATATTAATTGACCTGTTAATCAATGAGATTCAAGTATTCATGTCTACTAAATGATAAAATATCATAGTATAGACCGTATTCAATAGCCAGCCATGTTGGTGGACAAGATAGACGCATTCCAGTACTACAATACATTCACCTGTCAATAATCCATGTGCAATCGCTAAACATGGATCGATTGACAGCTTAATGTATTGTAGTCCTGGAATGTATGCATCTTGTCCACCAACATGTCTGGTGGCTGACGTCGATATATTGAATACGGTCTATATATACTGTATTGTATAGGGAAATCTCTCAATCGTGAACTTTCAAAGAATCTATCGACCTTTGATCGATCATAACTTTTGAATGGAATGTCCGATTTGAATCAAACAAAAACTATTTGAAAGATAAAACTGCAGACAATTTAATAAACTTCAATGCTGAATATCGCCAAAATTAAAGGCATAGAGAATGATTTTATATCTAATACGGGAAGAACGTAAGTGCCTGCGAACTCTGGTCTCGAACTTTATTTTGCAAACGCTGGAGCCTTTAAGATCAAATTCTTTGGCACCCATATATATAGTCGTCGCCCACATCACATACTGTCTTATCTGACGAAACACCGTTTCCGAGAAAATTGCGATTGAAGATCTTTCGGGGAAAAACTCCTTTCATGTACATTTAGCCCGTGTATAACTATTTTATGGCAAATAGACTTTAAACTTCGTTTTAAAGTTGATTTTAATAAGATTATATATATCATGTTTTATACTCTAAATATGTCTCCAAAGTCATAGATCTCTATGTGAAATTCGATATTTTGATTTCTGCTCCCGATTTTGCGGATAAGACGCAGATAAGACAGTATGTGAAAATCGTTTTATGTGCAGGAGAACGCTCGCACTGTAGATAGGACGAAGATAAGACAGTATGTGAAATTCGTTCCCTGTGGAAGAGGACGCTCACACTGTTGATACGACACAGATAAGACAGTATGTGAAACACGTTTCATGTGGGGAGAACGCTCGCACGGTAGATAGGACGAAGATAAGACAGTATGTGAAATTCCGTATACCGAATTGGCCAGATAGATCTGTATGTGAAATGCGAAATTTTCAAATAATTATAATAAGACACATAGGCCTAATTAATATCTCAGTAATTAGGGCACACCCACTTCTGTAGTTTGGTGTATTTGTAGTACTCAACAATATACATCCACAGACCAAATATCTAAAAAATGGCAAAAATGTCAGATAAAACAGTATGTGATGTGGGCGACGTAGTAATAGACAGGTCCCGGCCAGGAAAACTGTCATTTTTCCTGTCTTTTTTTTTCTCCTGGGTTTCATCATCCTGGAACCATTGGAATTTAGACCACCCCGATTTTGCTCTAATTCAAAATGGCCGCTAGAATTCGAGAAAGGCCACTAAAGTTACATAAATTATACTCGATTCGCGTTGATACGTTCGTCCCTTGGAGTTTTGGACCTATTGCAATAAGTCGGAGAGGGAAAATGAAAGAATTCAAATGCACGTGCCACACCGGATTATCTTGGAGGACACTCCGGTCATTTAACTCACTCACCTGTCACTAAATACAATTTCATTCATGCATGGAAACCCACTATAGTGTATTTCAGGCCTTAACATTGCTCACAATAACATGATTAACAGAAGTCCCTGCGCTTCATTGAATTTTTCACCTCCGCAAGAATGGTACGGGGTCACATATCAGATGAATCGAGTATAGGTGCATGCTGACCTTTTACTTTTAATATTAACATATTTGTAATGTAGTTCTGTCTTCCTGGCATGTGACCTGTCTATAGAGAGTTGGCAAAACCAATGCGTTACCAGGCCAAAGATTGTATAGCACAGGGGGGTGACAGGGGGAAGCCGCTCCCACTGAGATTTTCAAAATTGAGGAAAAACAGGGGTTTTACGCAATAAATTGCGCAAAAATTAGGGCTTTATAACCAAAATTGGTTCATTTTGTACTGTTTCGCCCCCCCCCCCATGATGCTTCGCCCCTCCTATGATTTTATGCCTTTAGCCAGAGACAAACGCCACACCATGGCATAGCCCTGGCTATGCGTATTGTGGTATACATGTCGTCGCTAACATCACATACTATCTTATCTGACATTTTTGACTTTGTTGAGATATTTGGTCTGTGAATGTGTATTGTATCATACTACAAATACGCCAAACTACAAAAGTGGGTGTGCGCAAATTACTGAGATATTAATTAGGCCACTATGTCTTAAAATGATTATTTTAAATTTCACATTTAAATCTATTTGATTTAGATTAGGCTAATTTGGCACATGGAATTTCACATACTGTCTTATCTGTGTCGTATCTACAGTGGGACCGTTATCCTGCACATAATACGTGTTTCACATAGTATCTGCATTTTATTCGCAAAATCGGGAGTAGAAATCAAAATGGCGAAATTCACATAGCGATCTATGACTTTGGAGACATATTTAGGGTATAAACATAATATACTATCAGAGCCAACATTAAAACAAAATTTGAATTTCCTCTAAGTTTCATTTGCTATAAAAGAATTCTACAAGTGCTAAGTGTTGTACATGAAAGAAAAGTTTCCCGAAAGTTTTCAATGATCGCAATTTTCTCGGAAACGGGTGTTTCGTCAGATAAGACAGTATGTGATGTGGGGCTAAGATGTGTCTTGTGCTTATGTAGACTAAAACTACGAAACGCGGTAAGCTTGTCATGATCTATCCAAGGGAGAGTAAAATCCATTACCCCTCAGTGATCTAGAAACTGCAGACCTACGCTCTCCAGATCTTCTCGGGGCAATATTTTCCATGACCAATCAGTCAATTTCACAGTTTTAATTTATTGTTAGTCAGCTCAAGCTCTTTCTCAGATGTTAAGGTTTTAGATATTTTCTACAACTTATTCTTGCAGGAGAGGAAACCGATAGTGGAAGGATATGACCCACATCTTACTACCCCTCTCGGAAACAGCAGATTTGCTGCCCGGCCTGCTGGCATGAATGTCAAAGACGATCTGAGAGACCCAGCGAATCCCAGAAAGGATGATATGTTTGTTTACTGTTGTAAACAACTTCTGGATGGCATCCGTTCTGGATTTGTAACTGAGGTAAATTACTAAATTATACCTATTAATGGGTACATTAATATTTGGGATTGATTACACCTATTAAACTAAATTCCTCGAAGTAGCTTACACAACAATTTTACTCACTCGAAATCTCAGGTCATTAACCTTTGTGTTTTTGGTTTAAGCCTGGAAAAACGTCAATTACAAACGCACACAATATATCTGCGCGGGGTGACAATAGACCCTCGGTGGGGTGGTACCACCATAATAGGTTAGGGGTATTTCCGTAACCTGACCCATCTGACACACTTTTTTTTCTGACACGCTTATAAATTCGGAAACCTTAACGGAATAAGACTTGTGTTTTTTTCCTGAAGGATTTCCGAGTTCACAAGTGTGTCAGAAAAAAGCGTGTCAGATGAGTCATGTTACGTAACTCCCTTAGGTTAGTGTCATTATTTGATAATTGTAAGTAAATGTTTTATCCGATCACGGTTCGTATTATATAATACGTATATAACCGAATTATGCCGACTACAATAGATAATCAATGCAAGGTATGGATTGAGGCCAATTTTTTTGGATGCCCTCAGCTGCCATACCCCATATCATATCAATCTTTAAAAAAGTTCTTTAATGTGAACCATTAACCAATCGAGGTACATGTTTGATGAAGGAATGAATGAATACAGCGTCGCGTGCCTATAGGAAAGCGTGCACATTCTGTGTATTCCTTGTGTCAAGAAACTGAGTGTTCCCCGTCATGGGAGAGTGATCTTGTAGACGAGGCCATTTGGGTACAGAGCTGAAACAAGTGATGTGTACAACACTCAATGGAGAACACAATAGCAAGACTCTGTCACACTCTACACAGATTTACACTGGTATGAACACCCGATATGAAAAGCTATGTCATACATCAGAATGATAGTTGATGTGATATATCTTATATCATGTTCTCCTGTACAGGATAGTGGTGAAAAAGTGCCGATAACAATGGAGTTTATCAATGAACTGATTACTGGTCCAGTAAAGAACAAACGATACGGCTATAAATACGGGCTTCACACTCTTGGGCATAACCTGTTATCTATCGTAACTGATCCCGACGGCCGCTACAAACAAGAGATTGGTGTACTTGGTGTTCCAGAAACAGCCATGAGGGATCCAACCTTTTACACATATCATCGACTGATATACAGCCTCTATGATATGTACCAAATGTCGCTTCCTGCTTATAGGTAGGTCAAATCTAAGACGGAATAAGCAGCGATAATGTGTGAGAATAAAAAAATGCGGAAATGCATTTTTGTAGCTTAAAAATCAAAGATAAGTATGTTCAAATCCATATAACTGCTTTACTGTAGGAATAAAAACACCAAATAGTGAAACAAATGAAGTATTGAGGAAATTTTTCATATCGTCTCCCGCAAATAGACATACATCGATGGCGTCTCAAAATATACACTAAACATGCTAAACAGCAAATAATATTTGTGTTTGAGGTCAAACTGTACAGGACACGGTGCACAATATTACACTGATAAATCTGGGATATTCATACGAAAAGGCATTTTTGATCTCAAGTCGGAATTTTGATACGCACGTATAGAAGTTACAGAATTAGATAAAAAAGTACTGCCTTGTCTTTAATACACGAATTTCAAGCCAGCCACTTACAGGTTATGTTAGTACATCTATGCCAGTAAAAAAATACCAAAATACGAGTTTTTTGAAGATTTTTTTCGATATTTCTGATGAGCAAATCGGTGCTTATCTATTTTTAAGAGCTATTAAGCAATCGATTTCCTTAATATAATTGATCACCAACAAGTGTGTAAGGCAAAAAAAAAAAACAGTCTCAGAAGAAATGTGAAAAATGCGAAATGCGCTTTGTATTGCATTTTTGACCCACTTTTTTCATTTTTTAGCGAATTTTAATTTTTTTTTTCTCCAAATTGTTTTTAAAAAGTTTAAGTGCGCAAGAACATAAAAAAAATAATGCGCTAAAAGACCAATTTAAAAAAAAATGCGCGCGGTCATCAGAGACAAACTTGTATTTTTTTCTTGGCCTAACCAAAATTTTGAGTTCGCGCGGACTACATGTATTTTTAAATTTGCGATGCATACACGTGCATTGATTCATCTACAAGGCGTAAACAGTGTTTAGTATTGATTACGAAAACACGTACATCACATAGTTTCGTACTGGCTAATAAAACAGATCATATAAAATCATTACCCGTTTATTGAACGACTGCAATCTAAATTGAGTACCTCAATTTGGCAAAAAGAAGCCTGATTATGTTCTGCGCATTTTTGATATCTCCTTTGGGTAAATTACCATAGCGGCCCTTTCAATGAGATTGTCGATTTTGAGTTGTACTTATCAGCGATGTGCATGAAATCATACGAATATTTTCAATTTCCAAGAGTAACTTCAAATTAAGGATGAGTATGTAGGTTTTTCGTAACGTGTTTTTAAATTTAAAAAATAAAAAAGGTCGAAAACAGCAGCGCTAAATTACAGACTATCCCTCCCAAAGAAAACTATACAATCAAAAATATTTTTGGCAAAAACATTAAGTTCATCTCAACTGGAAGTTAAATGATTCTTATTTAGGAATGTTCCAGCTTTCGTGAGATTTTTAGTTGGTATAATTTGGGGGTCTAGATATGGCCAATTATCTGAACTGAAAAACTAGTTGGGCCAGTTTCGGCGATCCCGAATCTACACAGTTGCCATTGAAAATCATCTTCAAGACATTTTCAAAATAGGTATAAAGTGCTGCTCCTTGTGATATAACATAATTTATAAATTATAATGTCACAATTGCCAATAATGTAGCATTGGAAAATTGCAGCATTGGAAAATTCAATTCCAAACAGTCTTTACTCCAGGTTTCAGCAGAAGGTAGAACCATTGTTTATCTGTAATATTATCACTTATATCTGACATTACTCTTGAATTATATGTTTTAATTTAGCCATAGTTATTAAGTATTACTTTATCATTTGTATACAACCAAATAGTTCATTTTTGTACATAATCTATGGTTATCTATATATTAAGGTTTATCATTTGTTTGTTTTGTATACATGTTTTGTGAAGAGACAAAATAAATCTGAATCTGAAAATCTGAAAAACACCCGTTGAAAGTAAACAGAAAAATTTGAACACCAAACATTCTTTTCTTTATTGTTCTTTGTTTAACACTGGTTTCTTCATGGTGTACCGTCTCTGAAAGTGGGGAATGGAGAGGGAAAACTGGCCCTCCTCATTAGAGCGTTGTTCCACTCTTGTCCCCCAACAGAGACTTGTGGCTGTCCCCTTAATTTCAGCAGTAAAATTCCCGAAATTTACATGAATTCCATGATTATTGTATCCCTTAGAGTGAATCCCCATTTCCCCTACAACATAACTCTGGTGCTTTCACTGTTTGAAAATCTATTGATTAGTTCAATACATGATAATACATTCACTCTGACCTCTACAATATTCTTTTGTTTGAAAACATTTTCATCCCACAAGATGCTGCATACCTTAAACCTTAAGTTTCTTGAACCTTCAAGTGAAACTGGCCCAAGTGGTATTTTATCCTTTGTGTTCAATTGACAATATCACCGGTTAGGGTGCATCAAATTGGATGGAATAAAAACGAGGATTTTGCTTACGGACTGGTCTAAAAATTGAAATCAAAATATTGCATAGCAATACCCAGCTTATTTTTTGTTTTTAATTTTTAGTTTGATTGTATAGTTTTTGGGATAGTCTCAGAGTCTGTATGAGTCTTCATTCATTTGCGAATGTGGCCGTGGACTAAAATACCCAGTTATAACGTAATTAGGTTATGTAAGTCTTATCACTTGCCGAGTATTCTAGGATATCTATACCTGTCACAAACAAAAATCTGATTTTGATCATTTGTTATCATTTGATCATTTCTGCTTTACTCTCTTTAAACCCAAAGCCTTTGTTGCTAGATTTACTCAACAAATACAATTTTGAGTAAAACGTCATGATAATCAAAAGGTTCTAATAGAGTTTTAAAGGTGCATTTCGTAATTCCAGCGCCTTCAGTTTTATTCATGGTTCGCTAGATATCCTTGAGAAAAGCGTATTCACAAAATTTGAGTTGATTCCGATCTTACGGTTTTGTGTTATGAGCAATTCTTTGTTTCCCACGGTACCATAGGCCACTGTGCTGTAATTTCTGTCCGTTTACGGACAGAAAATACAAAATCGCGAATTTCTTTCAAATACGACCTAATTTTCACGTAATATTTGGTACACATGGATTACTAAGGTTAACGGTTCAGATGATATAAAAATCTCAACTTTTTTTCCGGTAAGTCGGGGGGACGAGGTTGTTGATCACGAAATGCCCCTTTAAGACCATTTTACATTCAGTGGATAACCAAGAAATGTACACTTCTATATGGCTAGTATTATTTCGTGTCGTTTCTTTGTAATGACATGAAACTTGACTAGCAAATGTAAGACATAACGCCACTGTTAGATGAAACAAACTTGGACATATATTTTCGTTTTAAAAAATGGACATAAAACATTGAATGACATCTTAACAGTTCTGCAAGTAAACTTGCAAAGTCCCCTGTGGGGAGCCCAATATTCTTCGAAGGAACTAATAATCTGCGCCAATATGATAACATGGCAAGAGGTAGGGTTGGGCAAATCTTGACTTTTTTTCTTGAAAATGACTTAAAACTAGGGTTTTCTTCTATGGCCAAATTTGGCTGTAGAATCCAAAATGACCTTTATTTTTACATACGATATTGTCTGAACGTCGCTAAATTAACGAAAATTCAAAATGGCCGCCAAATGACCTATTTTCGACCCATCACCTACATTTGGGTAGATCCTACTTTTAGTATGTCTATAATATGGGGTCAAGAAACTCAATCTGAACTTTTTAAACGTTTACCCCTAACTAAAATGAGTTATGTGTTAATTTTTGATATTTCATATTTTTTTTTGTAGTAATGATCACATGCTTTGCTCAATAACAGTATTTTTGGTTATCCCATTTTAAACCATTTCATTTTTTAACCTATAAATCGACTAAAATTTATAATCAAACAATTTGGAACATTTGCTGAATGCTACATGGACAAATCAATCCTTGTTATCCTGCATAGATGCTTTCCCACATGATTCTAATGTCATGGTCAAAATTTGCTCCTCGAGTGAGTGTTAGGTGATTATTGTGAGTGGATAGATATGGATTGGTGTGAGATGGAGTTTTGTCAGAGAGTGTTTAGATGAGAGAGGGATGCCGGAGGAGTGCCAGGGTGAGTGGGGTAGTTCCAATGTTTAAAGGGAAATGGGATGCATGAGTTGTGGTGCATATAGGGGTGTGAGCTTGCAATGAGAGGGTTCTAGAGAATATGATTCGGAAGATAGTGGAAGTGGATGAGATGCAATTTGGGTTTATGCCAAGGAAGGGAATGATAGATGCAGTGGTTATTTTGAGGATGTTGCTTAAGGAATATTGAGCTAAAGGGAAGAAGCTGTGTATGTGTTTTGTAGACTTGGAGAAGGCATTTGATAGAGTACCGAGGAAAGTGATGGAGTGGGGGATGAGGAAGAAAGGGATACCAGAAGCAATGGTTAGAGCAGTGATGAGTTTGTATGAAGGAGCAAATACAAGAGTTAGAGTGGGGTCTGATTTGTCTGAGGTGAAGGTGGGTGTGCATAAAGGTTCTGTACTTTCGCCATTGGTTTTTGCAATTGTGATTGATGTAAAAAAAAAAAAAAAAAAAAAACTTTGGGGTGATGTTGTTGTATTTCCTCTGTGAGAGTTTTAAATGTGAAAGAAACATGCTCAAAGTTGCCATTTTTCCCATAGACTACTGTGTATAAGTGAGTTAGTGGTGTGTAACCTGTAGGGACTGAAGGAGAAGTTTTGGAAATGGAAGAAGGCTTTTGAGAGGGAAAGGTCTGAAGGTAAACCATGACAAAAGTGCTGGTGATTGGGTGGAGAGGGAGGTGGTAGCGAGTAAGGTAAACCCATGTTGCGTGTTTGGGAAGAGGGTGAAAGCAAATTCAGTGACGTGTGAGAAATGTTGGAAATGGATGCATGGGAGATGCACAAAGATGAAGAGAGTGTGTTTGGCAAGAGATTTTATGTGTAGAAGATGCGAGAAAGGTGCTGGAGGGATTGTGGAACAGGAGGAAAAGTTAGTGTGTTGAGGCGGAATCGGTGATTGAGTTCACATATCTGGGGGACAGGGTTAATGGGGTAATGGGGTGGTGGATGCGAGGTGGCTGTGACAGCTAGAGTGAGGTATGGGTGGGTGAAGTTTATGGAACATGGGGAGTTGCTGCAAGGGAAAAGATATCATTTGAAGATGAAATGTATGGTGTATAAGAGTTGTGCGGATCAGTGATACTGTATGGGAGCGAGACATGGTGTCTGAGCGAAAATTGATGCAGATGTTGAGGACTTGATGCAGATGTTGGGTGGTGGACTGGTTGGCGAAGGCGAATAATGTTCGTTGGTATGGGCACGTGCTGAGGAAGGATGACGAGCGTGTTTTAAGAAGGGCTTTTGAGTTCGAGGTGGGAGGTTTGAGGAGGAGGGGACGTCCAAAGAAGACTTGGAAGAAGCAAGTGGAGGAGGAGAATAGGAGGGTTGGGTTGAGGATGTATTGAATCGGGTGAAGTGAGGAGGGAGTAAGGGCAGTTGCTGCGAGTGTGAGGTGAATCCGGCCACCCTTGTTCACGGGGACAGAACCGGATTTAAAATCTTCTTCTTCTTCTGCTGCTGCTGCTACTACTACTACTACTACTACTATAATATCAACCTTTTCTCTATGCATTTGTCTAATATCAGGGGCCACTGTAGCTCTGAGGTAACATATTTGATTTATTAGTTCCTTCTCTGTCAGATTTTCTAGCCGAGTCAGCTGTCACAGGTCTCTGATGTCCCTTGCACAGATGTAAAAGTTCCATTGTTCTGGCTGCTTTCTTCTTTTTTAATTCTGATAAGAGTTAGTCTTATGTGCAAGTAGTTGGCTTCAATTGCTTCACAGCCATCACATTCTCAGATGTCTGTGCCCAATTCCACTGTTTGTTCTTCTCCACGTTACCAAAATTTGTAAGTGAAGGATCTTCAACCAGGCGATTCGTTGAATGTGTTGCGCGAGTGAGTTTGAACAATGTTTACCCACCCTACCGTAACCTTGGTCTATTACCTCTGACATCATCGCATATAAGGAACCCTTAGGCCTACGGCCCTCAACCCCAGTTCGGATTTAAAAATATCGGACTAAACTAGTTGAACAAAGACCTAACCAACTGGAACACACCACACACACACACATATGGACATGGCACTATTGCAAAAACCCCTCTACTCTTTTCAAGCTGGGGGATAAAAACAAAATACTACCCAGTAAATGGTTAAGGACAACATAATAGTCACATTTGAGCAAGCAGGGTGCTAATTAATAAAAAAAGATGAAAAGATCAAAATCAGACATAAATCATTTTAGGTAGGGTTAAACATTTAAAAAGTCATATTTGATTTCTTGACACTAAAACCTATATATAGACATATTAGAAGTGTTAGCGACCCAAAATGTGGTGATTGAGTCGAAAAATACGTCATTTTGGCGGCCATTTTGAATTTTCGTAATTTAACGACGTCAGACATCACCGTATGTAAAAATAAAGGTCATTTTTGGATTCTACAAACAGCAAATTTGCCATAGAAACTACAGTTTCAAAAAATTTTTGGGATTTGCCCAACCCTATCCCCCCCATAGGTATGTACTTTCATCCATCACTATCCCACCTACCAAGCTTCGTCCATATTTGGACATTGGGATCTGGTAGAAGTTGATCTTTGTAGCAAATGAGCCAATCAGTGCAATTGATGCAAATGAGCCCATTAGCATGCACAAATGATGATGCCACAGTGCATGGGTACTTGCATCCACCACTATTAACCATAACAAGGTTTCGTCAAATTCGATATGTGGGAATGTGGTTGAACTTTATCTTTTAGTTTTATACAGTTAGCTGTTTTTAAACCAGTGAGAATGTTTTTAAGAGAAACTTTGCACAGTATCCTGAGGAATAAGAGCGGCAAATCTGGTAAAAGTAGCGGTAAACGAGGTCCTATGGTTCCAAGTGTCATCTAGATTGGGTCAGGGGGGTCTGGCGCTTAAAGGCGAAGCAAACCATGATCTCTATACATTGATAGGCTATCGCCGCGCGAACGTGAGGAAACCGGACATTGCACGGCGGCCCTTTTGCTCTAAAACCCAAGAACCCGATCGTGCACTTACCTGAATCGGGAAACTGGAAAGGTACAATTGGCGATTAATTTCGCGTATTCAAGGTTTGGCAATTATTGGTTTGATTTTCGAGTAGGGTGGGTATGTTCTACAAAATATATTAAAAATGTTTTAAAAGTCTTTTAAAAAAATCCATATTTCAGGTTTTCATCTCACAGACAATAATTCATGGATAGGCAAGTTGCTTTGACTACTAGCATTCACAGATATATTAGTATTATTAATCCCCTCCTTCAAGATTTTTTTTTTCCGCTTTATTACACTAACCCCACCTCCCCCCCCCCACCTATATCATTATTTTCACTCTTTCCCTTAACGTATGATGCATAATGTGGGAATGGTTGTCATTATTTGGATACCCTTGAAAAGGGAACAACGCAAAGCTATCTTGTGGTACCAATTTATATAGAATCGATGTGAATATAAATCACAGGGGGTGTTACCCCCCCCCCCACCCCCACCCTCGAGAAATTGTTGTTAAAATGGCTCAGGGTTAGACGAGAGGTAAGCATTCCTTTCTTTCTGGAATGACCTCGTGTCCTTTTACAGCATCACGTCTATTTTAAAAATATTACTAAAGGATATTTTGGGATAAATCCTATTCCATGGGGGTCCATTGAATTTTGGTCGGGACCAACTGCTCGTTCCCAAAAAAAGAGCGACTATAACTGCAAATGCGGGACAACCTCTAGGGGTATACAATTCACAATAATGAAGTTCTAGGGGGATCAAATTCTTTGTGATTGTGACTGGTTACTGATAAAATGGAAATATAACCCTCAACATCAGCCAAAATAACCCCCGAGTTTGTATTTTTGTATAATTTGGCTATTTAAAAAGGTATTTTAGCACGTATTGAGAACAGGTCCCACCGGGGTATAATTTTTACTTGCAAATTGGGGGGGGGGGGGGGGGGTCCCATTTTTACAAAAAAAAACCTGAAAACTAGACAAAGTATAATGTTACAAAAATGGCTCTTGCAGACCTCCGTTAGAGGTTTATTTTCACTGAAATTGGGTCTTTTATCCTTTTAGGGGTCAATTTCCGAACCCCCTGGAAGAGCACGGTACTCACCAACCCCTGAATCCCCCCCCACCCCCCTCGGATAAAGCTTGCCTTTAAGAAAGAAATGAATGCAGTCATTTGAGTTCATATACTGCACAATACGATCATTTGTTTAACTCACTGAAATTAAAATTGGAAGGATCTGAAATTTTGGTCCTTGACCTTGGTATGTATAAGCTATCCCTTAGGCCTAATTGTGATCCATACATGTAGCCTCTAAAAGTTCATGATAAAATACTAATTTTAGAGGGGGGGGGGGGGGGGGGGGGGGGGGGGGGGGGGGGAGTGACTAGAAGTATAGTCCCATACTGGTATTCCCATGGATTTGATACCATTTATAGCATCATATCTATTACAGTGGGCAATTTCCGTAAGTATAGGTATAGGCTACGTTTACCCATCAACTAACGGAATCGGTCTCAAAATTGCCTAGAATACATTCGTTTACTTCTACTCACAGGTAATTTCAGGCAAAACAGTCAAATACTCCATACAAATGCAATGCGTGCTATTTTTTTCACATATTGGCCAGAAATACTTTTACAGGCATACATTATCTCCACCATAGACACCGTGCAACCGAGTGGAATGTGTTTTGGGTAGGCAAAATGGGACGCTGCGTAACTTCCGGTATATTCACCGGCTCCTAGTCAATCGCGTGGAGATTTGCTATCCTGGTGTAGAGATCAGTGAGACAAACGGACGGAAGACCGCCGCCGGCGACAGAATTTGCTATGACAAAAATCTCCGCAAAATCCCATTTTTCTGCTTGAAGCAACACGGGGATAAAATAAACACGGCTGCTTTAATACTTCCCGCGCACTGGCTTCATCTTTGTATTCCGCCTATAGATTGATGGACCTATGCTTCACTGTTGACTTCATGACGCATCTGTTGTTTTCCTGGCCATGCAAAATATTAACATAGTTTCTGTGACAGACCATAAAATCTTGTTTATAATTAAATTACTTGCAGAATCCTTTCCTTCCTGATTCTAATTGGTCAAAAAATGCAGCTGGTATCATTAGCTTATATGCGTGAATTACGAAATTTAGTATTATTTAATTTCGAAACAAAGTTTTCCAGCAAAAACAGAATTTCCCCATGCAAAGTTTTGGTGCTTTTGCCTGCCAGTTTCTCTCTTACAAACAACAGGGGGCGCCATAATAAACATAAACAATATCACCTCATCTATACCTAAATTCACAGGTACAGGTTGACTCAGAGCTTTTCCCGATGAGGGCGCACTTAATTTTCAAACATTCGTGTTTTTGTTGATATATTAATGCTTGACCATTGTACTGATCACTGTGTGAAATAACTAAGCTCCAAATTTTGAAGTCCTTCATATAGAAAATTACAACTGGCTATATAAATTACGGATTCGGGAATTTGTTATACACTGTGTCATATGGCACTGTTATAAGGTGCATAAATATTTACTGCCTGAAACGAACATCCGATTCATGTTCTAAACTTGGAATTACGCATGTGAGGTGGACTATCTTAGTGCAAGATGACTATTCTAAAAATACACAAAAAACAATTATAATAAAAATTATCTGAATCAGGCTCCCATTTATTTGTTTGGTTCCCACCATGTGCTCGAAAAATGACTGCCCTCAAATATCCAGTTTCATCAGCCTTGGCTGTTCCGAAGGGAGTCACTATGTTGAAATTGAACAGGTCGCCTTGAGAAACTGATAATTCAGAATTATTAGAATAAATCCAGATCCAAACTATAACTTAGATGTACGTCTTGAAGATTTGTCTGAGACGTTTAAAATAGTCAACTGAACGTTGGTAGGATAAAGAAAGCCACGTCCAAAAAATATCTGAAAAGTTGCTGTTAACAATCTCTAAATGGTCGACCTTTTCGTAATTTTTTTAATTTGTTTCTGATTAATTTTATTCCAAAAAGAAAACAAGGGCAACCACACAAACAAGAAAAAAAAATTGAATGTGCGCGTTATGTCTTACGCAATTATTCAATGCATCGTTTGTGATACTGTGCATAATGCAGGCACGTCTTGAAGTTCTGAATAAGCGATTTTACATTTGTTCGTAGGTAAATCAGATTTTGAGTTCCCTGGAATCAGTGTGGATGATGTGTCAGTCATATCAATGAAGACTGGTCAAAGGAATATGCTGGACACCTTCATGGAAGGTGCTGAAGCGCAGATTTTGTATGACCCGACTGTAAGAACTGTAAAATGAAAATGATCCTGTAAAGGTAAACATCTCATAGTCCAAAGTACTTTGTCAATCTTTTGGAAGTTAATCAACTCTGTATCCCCTCCACCTTTATTATCACCACCACTACCACCACTAACACCAACGTCCACCATCATGTTCCGTCATCGTCGATCGTCGTCATCGCCATCGTAATCATCATCATCATCATCGTCGTCGTCATCGTCCACCGTTGTCCTCGTCCGTCATCGGGAATCGTCATCATCGTCGTCATCATCATCATCATGATAGTCAGCTTCATCATCATTATATACGATCTAGACTGCTACCGTAACTTGGATTTAAGAGAATGAGGAGATTTCCAGAAAGAAGCGCCCCAATTTTTTTCGAACCCATTTTTATTTATATTGCATATTTGGAATGCTTTCCTATGTATGATCACCCTGACGTGAATAAGCCGATACGCCGTCTTTATGTAATCAAATGCTGATTTAGTACTTTCTGTCGTGCACGACAGAAAGTCAAAGCACGGTGTTCTATGGGGACAATACGGTAGTTATGCAAGTTCAAAACAAGGTTTGCTGGTTTTTCTTTTGTAACTTGTTTGTCCAATAAACCTTCGGAACGTCTTGGTAGGTGGTCTACCTCGATTCTGTGCAATTTGAGAGAAAAATTCTATCCCGCAAAAAATCTCCTCATGTCACTTTAAAAGTTAGCCTTTAAACTCAAACAAATGAACCGTGTGCACAATTTTACAGCAACAGAATTCAATTTCCATGTTTTTTTGCAGTTGCTGTCACCAAATAGAGGAGAAATTATTAGGAAAATACCGAAAACCCCCATCAAATTCGTCATTCCTTTGTGGAGCTCCGACTGAAAATAAGCTCGCATTTTGGGTGATTTTGTGACCCGTAATTATTAAAAATATTGTTAAAATAATATGAAAATGGTTCCGATCACTTCCGACTCTTGACAATGCTTGAGAAACGGTGTTATGAAAGTTCAATGCACTTGTAACAATGTTTAACTTCTGAACTGGTGCTCAAGCGCGCCCATACATTTTAACTTCCGGTTCTGTTGAATATGTTTACCGTTACCATGTCCCGAACTGATTCCAATGTCAGTTTTCATCTGAATAAGAGTGTGATAAGTCATACTTTATACCTAATTAAATGTTTAATTCTAAATTAATAACCCTCGTCTTCCGAAGGGGGGTTGTTACCGCTCTCTTCTATACTTTTCGCCCTACTAAAACCACTTTTTCGGTGGTTCAAATGGTTAATGCAATTGCGAATGACATTTTTGTGCTCCGTCATGCCCCCAACCCCCATAAAAAACACTACCGGGAAATAGGAAAGGTAAAGGGCGATCCCCAAAGTGATGGATTGGGTGTGGCAATCACCCCCCCCCCCCTTCGGAGGGAAATACCAACACGCCTAGTATGACCGGGATATAATTAGTTGTTGCAATAGATAGCAGATCCTCCTTAACAAAAAATTTTTCCTTAATTGTACAAAATGAGTACCCAACATACTAACGTGTCAAATGACGCATCCCATACTGTCTCTACATGATGGAAAATTTTATTAATTTTACCTTTAAACTTCTAACAGTTATGCCATAAAATTGCAAAATCAATGTTTTCTTCCTATATCCATATTTTCATACTTTATATACCTTATGACCCTCATAGTGACTTCATCATTGGTTTCCCCCTACATATTTTTTATACCAATGGAAAATCAACTCCGAGACTATATATTAGAGGTACTAATTTAATCGGAATTGGATGTTCAATAAACGAAAATTCCAGCAAAGGCCCTGTCAGCCCTCCTGCGAGAGTGTGATTCTCGGGATTACCTTAGAGCTGGTAAATGGGATCATGGTGGGAATTTAATAACAAAAGTGCGTCAACGTGATAGGGTCTTTAAAACTATGTGTTGGTGGTCCTTCTCTCTATTAGGTCCAGGTCAATTCATTTTAACTGGACGCCAGAGCAGACAAAACCTCCTCAAGTTTGAAGCACCGCTTTTTTTTCGAGTTTTAACAACGGCCACACTACGAGTTTGTATCAATGCACCCCGGTTGTTGCATCAATACACCTCGAGTTTGCGCAATGCACCTCGAGTTTGCGGCAATGACACCTCAAGTTTGCATCAATACACCTCGAGTTTTGGCGGCAATACAAATCGAGTTTCCATCAATACACCTCGATTTTGCGGCAATACACTTCGAGTTTGCAGCAATACACCTCGAGTTAAATGTGTTGCCAGTCGACAATGTAGCAACGTCAGAATATTTACATCACCACGAGAAGCACCACCAAGTGGCAACTTGTCGTACGACGGGCTGTTGAAAAGGTGAAAAGACGGTAATGGAAGATGAACCTTCTGTCGCAGAATTTTGAATTATTTGTCCTATTCTATTCTGTTAGCCACTCAAAGGCTACCGAAATGAATGACTACATAAGATCGATTATAAATCTACTTCAAGATTTCGCGAATGCTGATTGTGAAGATCACAACAGAATTGAAAGAATGAGCGGATTTGGGAAGAACACTGCAAGATCATTCCGGCCATTCTGCTCATACTGCAAGCTACTCAGGTCAGTACGGTACATTTAAACGATCTCTACATGATCTGATACGTGAAAATTTGCCTAAACATAAAGTCAAAACAAAGCACGGGCTTTCCAATTTTTAATTTGAATCCATGGTCAAGAAGTAAAAGTGAGAATTACAGAAAAGTTGTAATTGATGTTTTGACCAATTCTTACATGATTTTGAGTCTCATTTAATAGTTTACATGCATGTTAAATGTTTCATTCGTACACTGTTTACACGGAAAAGTCGGTACAAAGTCTACCTAGCTAATATACACAGGCCCAGTATTGTTAGGCACTGTGCATGATTACGGGGAATTCAATATTAGTTCAGTGGCGTAGCCCCCCCCCCCCCCCCGGAGAGAGGAGATTTTGCTTCCAAACATCAAATCTGGAAAATGTTTTGTCCCCTTTTGCTCCAAAACTACCTCGATTGGTGATCAAAATAGTCTGAAAACCCAAAAGTTCTCGTCGAGCTGTGTGTAAATCTCGCCTGGCTGTATTGTCGCAGGACATGGTGGATATGCGAAGATGTAACTTGAGGTATGGAGCTGTAAACTCGAAACATAGCGCTGTAAACTCGTGGTATACGCTATAAACTCGGGGTATAACGCTGTAAACTCATTAGTACGTCAGCCAGGACCAGTTTTTGGCACAAGGGGTGGTGGAAGTATCGGGGGGGGGGTGTAGAAAAATTTTCTTGTACCACATTTTAGGTACTAGTGGGGATCATTCGCCTGGGGTGGATGTAGAAATCATACAAGTGTTGCAATTATTTTTTAGGGCCAAAAAGGCCAAAATTGACCCAAATGAGGTAAAGATCAAGATGGTGATTCTATTATTACGAATTAATAGTGGAAAGTCTATACTAATAAAATTCCCCCCACATATTGCTGTAGAATTCAAGAAGAATTTCGAATGTTGGATTCTGGAGGTTAATTGACCCAGAAAGGAACCAAGACCAGGGGTCAAAATTGGACCCCAAATAAGGTTAAAAAATCCATAGATGGTGATTCACTTAATTTAATTATAAACAGATTTAATTTTCCCTCAACTACATAGTCTAGATTCAAGAAGAATTGAAGGTTGGAATCTGGGCTTTTCATTTATTTGAAACCAGAAAGGGCCCAAATGGTCAAATTGACCCAAAAGAGAAAAATTCATAGAATGTGAATGTAATTTTCCAGCAACTTAAACTAATATTTCATTTTCCCACCTCTATAGCAGAAGATTCGAAGGAACTATTTAATGTTGGATTCTAGGATCAAATTTGACCCAGGAATGTGTGATGAAAGGGCTCAAAAATGAAACCAAATAAGGGAAAAAAAAAACTAAACAATATAGAATTGGTGATGTATTAATTCCAAATTTATTATAAAAGCAATAGTATCATTTTCTCCACTCTATAGCAGGTATAAACAAATAAACGGGTATTGGTAAGGTAAAAAATCGAGCCCATGTGCTCGTATTGATTCCAACTCATATACAGGTGGTGCAAATTCGTTCTGAGTTTGCGAGAATCAAACTTACTTGAAATGACTACACTTAACAAATGTTTCAATGGGAGGACATTGGATTCTCAAAGTTAAAATGGAACACCTTCCAAGATATTCATTCCCCTTATATCATTAAGACTTCTTCAAAGGGGAAAAACTCATTTCGATCACCAACATTATAATATGGTGATATCCCAAAGAGATCCACAAAAATCAAGAGAAGGAGAAGACTAAGGCTGGGGTCATTCTACCGTCACAAGAAGAAGCTGCTAGCAAGTTCATTCTTTGGGATCCAAAACCTGGTATTATGGCTCAAGGAATAAAACATATATTGGACCATCCTTCTAAGAGGAGGCTGGGGTGGTTGAAGTGTGTCTGGCTGGCAGCATATGGAAGACAAAAAGGACTGGAAATCCCGGTTGCCAAGCATAATCAAAACAGCTGTAAATTCCTCTCATGATGATGGTGCTGAGGCGGAAATGATGAGGGATGATTATGAACAATATTGGTAGTAGGTAATAAACTAAATTTTGACATATGGGTCAAGATACACCATTTAATATATAGTTTATCTCATTATCGCCTGAATCCAATACCATCTGTTAATTATCGTGCCCGTATTCCATTTCAACCAAGTTTTGATATGAGGCTAAAAACGTGATTTATGAAAGCCTCCTAGAATTACTGTGTAAATAATAAATTCTATCTAAGATATATCTAATAATATCTAGTAAATATTTTAAGTCGTACGATTTAACAGAGTAAATGAGACATAGTACCTTTCTACAGACACCAATATGATATTCTGATCACTTCCTATGTAAAATCTGTGGATCCGGGGACGCGGCTATTTAAGGCCCAGTAAAAAAAAACAGGTGATCGTCCGGACCTTTGAACAAAAAAGGGGGGGAGGGGAACCCCGGTTTGCTTACCTCTCTCCCCCTCTCTCGTTCTTATTTCTATTTTACCCACTTTATTCTCAACCTGTCCCCCCATGTACCTCACCGGGCATTTATATTTTAGTATTTTTAAAAGATGGCCACCATGTCTAAGGTGGCCACCATGATATATTGAAGATTGCGTTTGCGTTTTGGAAATAGTAGTATGCCAGAAGGTTGAAACATTGTAACAACAAAATGAAGTATACTCTTTAAAATATAGGTATGAGAGTTCAATAGTGCTCGTATTTTTTGTTGACTTGATTTTCCTCCTTTTTAGCCGTATTTTTGGTGGTGTTGGTGCTTTTTAAAAAAATAACAAAATCGGTGCGGCGTCCAAATCGGAGCGGATGAGGATGATCCAGTGGTTTTTTTTTTTTTTTTACTTGGCCTTAAAAAGGGGATCTTTAATCATTTGAAAATTAAAAAAAAAAAAAAAAAAAAAAAAAAAAAAAAAAAAAAAAAAAAGAGTGGGAGGACCTTTCACTCTGGGTGAATTAAAAGCTATCAATTGGTCAATTATACTATGGAAGTTAATCTTTTAAGAAGCAACTCCATTAGACAAATGTGGACCTTTTTGTCCAGATGGCAACAATATATTTGCATTTTCAATGGAACTGAAACGATTGCCATTTTGTCAAAGGTCGTGCTAAATATCATCAGCTTTGACTTTTGTAGAAATCCGTGGCGTACGTCTTTGCAAAAACGTCTTTATCACGCATTGCTGCTCCCACTTCACAGAAAAGCTGGTATCTCTGCTGAATAGCATATCAGAGTAGGTTAGTGATCTGCTACCTATACTTGGACATGGAAGTCTTCACAGGAATAAAGATCTGATATGATCTGTTCCTTGACATGAAAGCAATGCCCACCGGACTGTGCTCTATTTATGTGCCACATTGTGGTAAAAGGAGGTATTTCACCATAGATCGATATCGGTAGGATGGTAGCGATGTTTTTTCCAGGAGTTATTTTCAACTGGTATGAGTTGCCTGCTATAAGTGCAACACAAAGTCCTGCCAGATCCCTCTCATTCCAATGTTCTGCACATACAGTAAGATGTTTTCTTAGTTGCTCTGGAGACAAACGACTTTTATTATCAGGCAAAATAAACAAAAGATCAGATTAACACATTTTCGGATAGGGTTCATTCGGACAGACCAACTGTTTCTCCCTAATGGAGTGTTTTACTATACGGCGTGAGAGAGGAAAAGGACTGAAATTGTGGGCGTCCGTACACGTTATTGGGGTGTTAAATTTTTACCAAATTGGGTTAGACAATTTAGATCCCTTTTCAAAGTTTTTCATTGCGAATGTCAGTAAAGAATACTAAGTAAGGAGAGGGGGCATTTTTTTTTCAAAAGGGGACTTCCCCAACATGTCAAAGGGGCAAATTTGGCTGTCCCCCAAAATTACAAATCGGGCAAATTGGCCAAAAGTGAAACCTTTACCTAATTTTGGCCTTTAGGGTTAGGGGACTTTTTGGAATGGGAGCGTCAGTCCCCACCGCCCCTCCCTGGTCCAAGCCTGATACTGTGCATTACTACCAATTTTAACAGAGCAAGACTGCAGAATGTAAAACCATTGCATTAATTGGTAATATATTTTGACCCAATTGGGTGTAATTTGACCATGATTATCCAAGGTTTTCAAATTTTTCAATGTCCCTACTGAATAAAATTGAAATTAAAGATTTTAAATTGGCAATTGAGTATGAAATTACTGCCTTAATTTTGAAACATATGCATACCAAATACACTTGCCCTTGATTTTACCCATTTTTTTAATTTTTTTAATTTTTTTAACCTTTTGGCCAGTTCTGGGGTGTTACATTTCAAATTTTCAATCTACAGCTATTAGTGGGGCAAATAAAAACTATATTGCTATTTACATTTTAAAAGTAGATGGAATAAAATACATCACCAGTTTATGATTTTTACCATATTTGGGCCCAATTTTTACCCCTTATTGTCCCCAGATTCAAAAACATTCAAGTTTCTTGAATTACAGCTATATAGACGGGGAATGAAATAGTATTACATTTCAAATTGAAATCGAAATACATAATCACCATTCTATGATTTTCACCGAATTTGGGTAAATTCTGACCTTTTTGGCCCATAAAAATTAATTGCAACACTTCTGATTTCTACATCCACGCAGGTGATGATCCACACATAGGTCCCCTAACACCTGGTACCATTGGCATTATTTCTACTCGACCACCTACCCGAACTCGAAAACTAGAGCCCTTTTCCCAAAGCTGGCTGACGTACTACATAGTGGTAGCGCTGTAAACTCGTAGAGTGGAGCTGTAAACTCATGGTGGTGCTCCAAACTTGGAGTGGTCTTGTCTGCTCTGGCGTCCATATTAACTGTTTTTGCAGCGATTTGCGTTGATGCTGCGGCAGAAAGTAATCCATACATCTGCAACGCAACGCACACAGGCAGCAGATAGAAAGAACCTTTAATTCTCCTTGTCTGTAGCAGTCCTGATGAGAACGTTGTTCCATATTTCAATATTACAACAAAGTTTTATTGCAGTCCGGGATGTAAAATCTCCATTTTGTGGTATTTGTGATGTGTAATTTCTCTGGGGAAGTTCAACTTTGAGCTTGTAGTAAAGTAATAAATCTAGTTTTTTAGTTTTATAGTATTGGTTAAATTAAATAACTCATATGAAATTGGTTTCTTCAGCTTAATTTCCAGCGCTTGCATCAGGATGGTTTTGAATATATAATCAACGTGAACAACGACAACCCAAGTCCAAATATATGAATGTTGCTGTTTTAATCAATCTCTTAAAATGGTACCTTCTTCGTTAATTTTTTAATTTGATTTCTTGCATAATTTTATTCCAAAAAGAAAAAAAGCAACAACCACAACACAACACAACAATCAAATGTAATGTGCGCCACATTCACGACAATTCATTACATTGATCTTTTGTGATACTTGCATATATGCAGTCAAGTCGAGTTCTGAATAGCGATTTTACATTTTTGTTCGTAGTAAATCAGATTTTGAGTTCCCTGAATCATTGTGAATATGTGTCATTCATATCAATGAAGACTGGTCAAAGGAATATGCTGGACACCTTCATGGATCGACTTGTGAATCGCAGATTTTGTACGACCCACGCTGTAAAGAACTGGAAAGATGAAAATGAGCCTGTAAAAGGTCAACATCTCATTAGTCTAAAATAACTTTGTCAATATTTTTGGAAGGTAATCAATCATGTATCCTCCTCCTCTCCCCTTTATTATCACCACCACTAACCACCACTAACACAACGTCACATCACGTCGTCCAATCCGTCGTCATCGCCATCGTAATCATCCATCATCATCAGCGATCGTCGGTCATCGTCAACCGTTGTCCGCGTCGTCATCGTGATCGTCATCATCGTCATCATCTCATCATCATCATCGTGGATAGTCATCTCATCTCATTTATATACGATCTATAACTGCTAACCCAGTTTCTTGGATTTAAAGGTACACTGAGAGATTTCAGAAAGAAGCGGCCCCAATTTGTTTCGAAAACCGGGTTTATTGCATATTGGAATGCTTTCCCAATGTATTAATCACACACCTTAGTAATCAGCCGAATACTGCCGGGCCTTGTAATGTAATATAAATCTGCTGATTTATACTTTCGGTCGGACACCACAGACGTCAAACACGGTGTCTATGGGGACATTACGGTAGTCATTGCAAGTTCAAAACAAGGTTGCTGTTTTCTTTTGTACTGGTTTTACCAAATAAACCTTCGGACGTTCTGTTAGGTGGTCTACAATCAATTCTGTCAATTTGAGAGAAATTCGTATCCCTAAAAATCTCCTCCTGGTCACTTTAAAAGTTAGCCTTTAAACTCAAACAAATGAACCGTGTGCACAATTTTACACGCACAAATTCAATTTTCCATGTTTGTTTGGCAAGTTGCTGTCACCAATATAGGAGAATTATTTAGGAAAATAACCGAAAACCCATCAAAATCAATAGAATTTCTATTCCTTTGTTGAGCTACTTCTGTAGAATCAGCTCGCATTTTTGGTGATTTTGTGACCGCGTAATTTTAAAAATATTGTTTAAACTAATATGAAAATGTTCCATCACTACGCCTCTTTACAATTCTTGAGAACGGTGTTATGAAAGTTCAATGCACCTTTGTAACAAGTGTAACTTCTGAACTGGTGCTCAAGCGCGCCCATACATTTTAACTTCCGGTTATGTTGAATATGTTTAACCGTTACCCAATGTCTACACGATTCAATGGCAGTTTCAATACTGAAATAGAGTGTGACAGTCATACTTTAATAACCTAATTAAATGTTTTAAATTATAATTAAATTAACCCTCGTCTTCCGAAGGGGGTTTGTTACCACGCTCTCTTCTATTCCTTTCGCCCCATTTCGGTTCCAAATGAATTTAATTGCAATTGCTAATTGACATTTTTTTGTGCTCTCGTGTCAGCCCCCACCACCCATAAAAAACACTATCCGGGTATAGTAAATGTCAAGGCCGATCCAAAGGAGGGATAGGGTGTGCACTCACCCCCCCCCCTTCGGGAGAAATACCAACAACCCTATACGACAGGCAGTGATATCTTAGTTGTTTGCAATAGATAGCAGATCCTCCTTATTCCTTTGATACAAAATAAGGTACACATACTAACGTTCATAAGACTTCATAATGTCTCCTACATGAGGAAAATGGTTAAGTGTTACAATTTATTTATGAGCCATAAATTTTCAAAAATCAATGTTTCCTTCCTATATTCAGGATTTTCATCCTTTAATTCCCTTATGACCTCATAGTGACGTTCATCATGGTTTCTCCATATTTTTATACCAATGAAAGAATAAACTCTAAAAACGTATATTATAGGTAACAAATTTATAGAAATTGGGATGTTCAATAAAGAAATCACAGCAACTGCCTTCAGCCCTCCTGCTGGAGAGTGTGATTATCCGATTCACTTAAGCTGGTAAATGGGAATCATGGTGGGGATTTAATAACAAAGGCGGGGCAACGTGAATAGGGTCCTTGAAACTAGTGTGTTGTTGGCCTTCTCTTCCTCATTAGTTTCCATGGTAATTCATTTAACTATTGCACGCCATAGCCAGACAAAAACCGCCTCAAGTTGCAGCAACCGCTTCGAGTTTTCAAGCGCCACCTACGAGTTTTTATCAATGCACCCCGATTTTTGCATCAATGCACTCCGCGTTTGCATCATGTAACCTCGAGTTTGCGGTCAATACACCTCAAGTTTGCATCATACACCTCGATTTTGCGGCAATACAAATCGAGTTTCCATCAATACACCTCGAGTTTGCAGCAATAAGTACACTTCGAGTTTGCAGCAATACACCTCGAGTTAAATGTGTTGCCAGTCGACATGTAGGCAAGTCCAATATTACATCAACACGAGAAGCACCACCAAGTGGCACACTTGTCGGGTACTACGGGCTGTTGTAAAAGGGTGAAAAGACGGTAAATGGAAGATGAACCTCTTCGCAGTATTTTGATGATTTTGTCCTATTCTATTTCTGTTAGTAGCCACTCAAAAGGCTACCTAAATGAATGACTACTAAGATCGATTATAAATCTCTTCAAGAGTTCGCGAATGCTGATTGTGAAATCACAACAAATTGAAAGAATGAGTCGGATTTGGGAAAACACGCAAGATCATTACGCAGAGTAACAATGTACTGATTTGATTTAAATGCTCTGGTAGTTCGTTGGATAAACTCTACCAAATTTCAAAATATGTTACTAACAGCTTCTTTTTGGATAAACAACTCCGCTGCGCCTCGTTGTCTCGCAAAATAATGCTGTCGCCCGTGTTATTCCAACGATAGATCACGGCATAGGCTAAAAACAATACCTTTATTCTCTAATTCGTACACTGTTACAACTGAAATCTGAAAGCGGACAAAGTCTACCCAGTCTATATAACATCCAGTATTGTTAGGCAACTGTGCATGATTACGGAATCAATATTAGTTCAGTGGCGTAGCCAACACCCCCCCCCCCCCCCCGGCGAGAGGAGATTTTTTTTGCTTCACACATCCAATCTGAAATGTTTTGTCCCCCTTTTGCTCCAAAATACCTTGATTGGTGACAAAATAGTCCGCTAAAAAACCCAAAAGTTCTCGTCGAGCTGTGTGTAAATCTCGCCTGGCTGGAGTGTGCAGTACATGGTGGATTGCGAAGATGTAAACTTGATGTATTGAGCCTGTAAAACTCGAAACAGCGCTGTAAACTCGTGGTATACGCTATAAACTCGGGGTATAACGTTGTAAATCCTTTAGGGGGTGTAGCGCTGTAAACTCGTAAGGGAGCTGTAAACTCAGGTGGGTGCTCCCAAACGGGTTGTGGTTTTGTCTGCTCTGGCGTGCCATATTTAACTGTTTTTTTGCAGCGATTTGCGTTTAGCTGCGGTCGGGCTGCGGCAGAAAGTAATCCATACATCTGCAAACGCGCAACACCGCACAGTGCAGAGCCAGTACCCTTCATCTCCTTGTTCTGTAGCAGTCCTGATGAGAACGTTGTTCAGATGTTCAATATATACACAAAGTGTTATTTGGCAGTCCGGGATGTAAAATCTCCATTTGGTGTATTTGTGATGTGTAATTTCTCTGGGATTCAGCTTTGAGCGAGTATAAGTAAAATCTAGTTTTAGTTGATATTATTTTGTAATTATCACTCATTGAAATTGTTGTTCTTTCTTCAGCTAATTTCCAGCGCTTTGAATCATGAATGGTTTGAATATATACTCAACGTGAACACGACACCCTAGTGAAATGACGTCCAAGCTGTTGTTCGTATTTTCATTGCTCCTCATAACGATGAACACAAACAAACCATTCAGATTACTGAACGAACCCCGCAGATTCTTTATTAGATGGATAAGTTCATTGTCCCCTGTATTATTGCTTTCATACGGGTGTCCCACAAGTTATGCAAGCAAATAAACTCCAATTTCTCAAAAACTGCTTAGCTTTGAATTTCTTTTTCCTGAGGATATTCCTAATACTCTTTTGAACAAATTGTGGCAAATCCCATGACAACTGCTAGCAAGGCCATAGTATATGACATATTATTAGTGCTATCCTGTTTTTCAACATTTCACCCATTCCAATGGAACGTACCCAGTTACCAACATTTGTCCATTTTGCTGTCGGATGAGCGATTTCCATCCCATTGAATGTAACTGATTGTATTCCATACAGAGGTTAAAAGTAGCAACAAATCCGCACATGATTGTAGTTTAATTTTAAGATTTATTAATGGAATCGGAATAAACAATAAACACGCAATGATTAAACCTACAGTCGCATTCTAAGCATCAGCAAAACCAAAACTTTGCCTTATGTCCTATTCTAATCTAACCCGTGTCAGTTTTCCGGATAAATATCATTTTGATTAATATATAAACTTGTAATTAAGTTCGACTTTTTAAATAAATAATCGTAGTCACATTTCTTTTTACCAGATACATAGCTATTGACTTCAAAGGTCCTTTGCTCGCCGTAAACCGTTTTCTTGTATCTTTACCCGACCCCTATGTATAATGACACAACAGATCGATTTTTCTTTTCCTCTTCACCTTCTCGTCCTTTGTGAGATTTCATTAAAGCGATTGCAAGCGTTTGCTAATCCGAAACATCGAAAAATCATCAAAATTCATATTTTTATATTTTTGTTAGTGGCATGGATAAATGTGACATAACCTGCAAGTGGTTGGCTTGGAAATCCTGTATAAAGACAAGCCGTACGTTTTATCTGGTCCTGTAATTTCTATACGTGCGTAGCAAAATTCCGAATTGAGATAAAAAAACAAACCATTCCGTGAATATCACAGATTTTTCACTTGATATTGTGCCCGTGATCATAAGTTTGGACCTCAAACACCAACATTATTGATCTTTGTTTATTCTGTACTGAGTAAACCACCATCATCTGTTTTAGTGCAGATTTTTAGACGCAGTCGCTGTATGTCCTATTTGAAAGGAGACGGTATTGTATATTTCCTCAAATTTGTGTGTTTTCTACATTAACGCATTTTTATGATTGTACACACCTTAATGCCCCCCCGATTGTAAGTTAAAATCCTGCATTTCCAACATGATTTTCGATTCTCTCCGCATTATCGCTTGCTAATCATTTCATAACACCATAGGAAGAACATTCCAATTTTGGTTATTGAACTAGCTAAAGGATCAATCCGCCATTCATTGATTAACTGTCTACTTTAACATTACTTGAATTTAAAGTTCATAAAACCTCCATTACTTAAAATCTTTCCAATTTACACGCAATATACCCCTTGAAAATACCCATTTCACAGGTCACCACTTAGAATGTATAAAGAAGTTATTTATTTTAAATATATGTAAGATTTTTTTTCAGATAGAGCACTGTATAATTTAGTGGCGTATCACCGTCAGGCTCTGATGAATATCAATTTAGTAAGTACCGTGCATAATTGAGCCATAATGTATCGCGGTAATCACTAACTGTGTCAATCCTATTTGCAGTGGGTGAAAAACAATTAGTCCTTAACACTTAAGAGACGTGAGTTATGAGATTTCTAGAATGAAGGCGCCCCCAATTTTGTCGTACCCCAGTTTTGTGATTTTTGGGATGGCTTACCAAATGTCATTAAGATTACCCTGTAAGTGAATGAGCCGAAGACGCCGTCTTTATTAATAATATTATGATTTAGTACTTTCTTCTGTCGTGCACGACAAAAGTCAAAGCATGGGTTCTATGGTGAACGATTACAATAGCAGACAAGTTCGAAACAGAGTTTGCGGTTTCTTTTGTACTTGTTTGTTCACTAAGCCTTCGAAACGTTCTCGGTAGGGTGTCTACACCGATTCCATGAAATTTGAGAGAACTTCGTGTCCTCAAAAAAATCTCTTCCTGTCACTTAGTGTATACTAGTCCTAGGACGTTTTTGGTTGCAATTTGGAGGTTGCATTTTTTTGCTATATTAGTTAAACTTGTATACTTGTAAAGGTCATGGGAACCCCAAAAGTTTAGCTAAGCTACCTTTTTTTCGAGTGGCAAGGGGGGGTAGCCAAGCCAGCAATTTCAAAATGGCCGCCATTTTTCAATATTTTCAGCTTATTTTGACTACTATTCCATTTTATTTAAGTTTAAAAGATTTATTTAATGTTTAATTTGGATTTTAAAATTAACAAGCGATTATTCTGTGATAAAATACATTTTAACATTTAAAATAACACATGGCCGCCATTTCGATAATATTTTCGGTGTTTTTGAGTATTATTCGGGCTATACTTAAATTTTTGTCTTTGAAATTTCTTGAACCTTAAAATATTTGATTAAATTAAAATATATTTATATCAAAAATAAAATTTAAGTCATATTACCATGATTTCAAATCATTGCATTCTTGCATTGGAAGTTTTGTTCGAAAATATGCGGCCATTTTTTTATTTTAAGTGTTCTTCTTTTCTTTACCATCATCTAGCATAATAAAAAATGTATTCAGAAACGAACAGTTGCAATTCCAGGGCGCATGGGTCCATTTCCCATCTATTGTTTTCGTTCCCCCACCCCCCCCCCCAAATCTAAAGAAAAATTACAGATTTTTTGTTTTGGCAAAATCAAGCGTGTTTTTGAGGCAATTGGTTAAAAAATAACAAAATCTCAAAACGTTTGATATTATGGTGTACCCAACTCCAGATTCAATTTTGACTTTGCCCCCAACCCCAAAAAATTCAACCAGAAAGATGTCTGGCACCGCCACTGGAACAGATCCGCAACCAAATGGCATAAAATCTTAATATAAACATAATTAACAACTGAAGACCGGCAATCCTAGCAAACTTGGCAGTCATGGACCAGGGCTTTGAGATCACTGATAGTGGAAAATTTGTCACCTTTACATAATTGTAAGTTGAAATGTAGATTATATTGTATTATGTAACTGATGACGTAACAAGGATTTATGGCAACTGTGGTAACCGGGTGGAACCAAATTAAGCAGGTAATGGCTTCAAGACCTAATCAACATAATTCAATAATGTGCTGAAGGGGTGGGACTTTGCTTGAGAAACGCTCTCGGTCTCTCACTCTCTCCTCTGGATTTAAGGCAGTTAACGCTGGGTTCTGTCTGGGTGCTTCACATTAGATTTAAACCTTTGGCAACTGCTTCCTTTATGGCACGCTCCACGTATCAATCATGGCGAGTTCAGGCGCTGTATATCGAGTTTACCCGCTATATGTCGAGTTTAGAGCGCTGCCTATCCAGTTTGTACTCTATGTGCCGAGTTTTTATTATGCATGTCCCAGAATAAATCATGTCCAGAATAAATCAGTTCCGATTTTTAAAAAACGGACATGATTTTTTTCACCATGTGCAAACTGGACATGGATTTTTTGTCTCAACATGAGCAAACTCGACATGATTTTTTCTCAACATGAAGCCAAAAAAAAACTCGACATGATTTTTTTCTCACATGAGCAAACTCGACATGATTTTTTTTACACAATACAACACCAAAAATCATGTCGATTTTCCTCATGTTGAGAAAACTCATGTCGAGATTTTGGAAACGGGGACCTGAGTTATGTCAAACTCACTAATAGAGAGCAAAAACTCGATGTATATAGGGCAAACTGGACATATAGCCTGTAAACTCGACATATAACGCTGCACCCTCGATATATGGCGAGGAAAATTCGATACACAGCGCTTGAAACTCGACATGCGCGAAAACTTCGCATGATTTGATACGTGAGCTTGCCATAGCTCTTGCAATGCTCGCTACACTACGACATATGTCTTTTGGAGCTGCAATCGATGTATAAGTTCTCCATTTGGAGTTTGGCGAAGACATCCTGCGATAGAGCCGGCAGGAGGCTTTACGCGATCTGCCTTTCTTGGCATCATGTGTTGATCTTTCCCATACAGAGCAGGCATACTCTGCACATGAGTATCACAGGGCAAGTGCCATCGCTCTTAGGGTATTGTGGCAGCACCCCATCTTGTGCCGGTGTGCGTTTGTTCAAGATGTTTTGTGTGAACATACTTTACTCTTCGGCATTCTTGGTGTGGGTCTTATAAGAGAAGAGAGTAGCCAAGGTAACTCCTAAGTAGACAGACCAGGCTGTTGACATTTGGCTCACGGTAGATGGAAAGCACACACTTGTGTCTTTGATGGATTTGCACATAGGTTGTTTTTTCCTTAGAATAAGGAGTGAGTTCAATCCAAAGCTTTGGTATTCTCTCTTTTGACACTGTAAAGTCTTGCATCTTGTGTTCTCATTCCAATATAGTCTCTAGACATAGAGAAACCAATATGTCCCTGCACTCCTAGTTGGCTCTTTGGTATAGATATTGTACAGGAGAGGTGCGAGCACGCTCCATTGGGTAGTCCATTCTGCAAAGCCTACGCCAAGCAAAAAGCCTGATGACTCAGTCAAGCAATATCCTTGGTGAGTTCAAAATCTTAAAGGATACGCATCCTGTGATTAACAGCTGCTGATAGATCGACGAACACGACGCCGGTTACCGACCTTCTCGAAACCATTTAGCTTGCTGATTTTCCTGGCCGGAAGCCTGCTGTTTCTGGTGTATGAATTGCTCCTCTATCACCGTACGATACATTGAACAGGAGCGTTCCCAAGTTTGTAGTAACTGCTGAGGAGTGATATTATTCGATAGCTCTTTTGGCTAATGATCTTTCCCCAGGCTTTAAGTGCCAATAACAGTTTCTTTCCTCCGATCTTTGGTGAAAGTGAGAAATAAGGCAGCATTGTAGAGCTTTAAGAAAGTTCACTCTTGCTACAAGCCAGAATTTTCAGGCTGCTCAGTTTAGATGTCGTCAAGGTCTATAGCTATCCTGTTGAAGTTAAGCAACACTGTTTTTTCAGCGCGTCAGTTGAGATGTGTCAATCCGATCTCTGCTTTTCCTGGTTGAAGTTAAGTGACACCGGTTTTCCAGTTCGTCCCATGGTGAAGGGATGAGTGAAACCCGGATAGCTCCTCTTTCGGTTTAGTGTTATCTTCTTGGGCTATCTTGGTGGCAACTTGGTTGGGTGAACATTTGGCTGGGAGGCTCGGTTGGATCCCTTGAAGCTTTCCGATGGTAGACCATCTTTCCCCACTTCTTTGCTGTTATGGTCATATCGATGGATTCAATGAAGGTAGCCATCTTTCCTTGGAGATTCCCCTCTGAACACTTCCCTCACCTTTCAGCAGTTGATTTAGCTGACGAAGGATCGGCCTTCAAGCATGGTAGTATACTCCTTCGATATTCTGTAGCCCATTCCTTGGAAAAGCCTGTTGCTATTCCGTCCTACGCCCTTGGTATGGATCTCCAGGCAGTATTGTTCGCTAGTTCGGCAAATTTGTCATAGTTTACTGTTACAGTAGTTTACTGTTACGGGGTTTGTGCAACCTCTCGTGAATCTTTGCTTTGGCCAGTTTTTTTCCTGCTTAAAAGGCCACGCCAGCGTTAACATGGATGTCCCGATTGTCAATGGTTGAGTTATGCAACAGGATCCAGAACAATCTTGCTACACTGCTTAGAGATGTTTTTGCTTACAATAGCTCGATCATGGTTGTAACCTCTCGTCTAACGGCCTCTTTAAAATAATGGCGGCAGTTTATGGTCGTGAAGGAGACGTAGATGCTGACTGTCTACCATTCTTCGACGGACGACACTTGTCCTTTTTTTATTGTTGCCTTGTAGCCCATTGGGTATATGGCTGTTTGAAATTGCAATGAAAAATGAGGTTTTTGGTGAAATTCCCGAGAGTGAATTGAGGGTGCTTGAATTACGATGGAAGTTTCTAGAATGATGTAACTATGACAGAACTGAGCTCAATCTGAGGACTTGTTGTCAACAGACATGGCGGTTTTGCTTCTATCAATATTGAATTTAATGGTTGGTCTTGAAGTTAACTTTTAGAAGTAATACCCCTCAAAAGCACATCCCATACTTAATTTGGTTCCACAGATTCTATAATCCTTTTTAAGACGTCAGTACATAATACAATATCAATCTAACAACTTCCACTTACCATTCATGTCAAGGTGACAGAAACTTTTAACCTATCAGTGTCTCTCAAAGTACATGTCCATGACTGCCAAGTTTGCTAGAGACGCCTGTATTCCAACTAGCAATATTTTTAAGTATGACAAAGTCAGCAGGGTCCTAATGCACATTCCATCTTCATACCAAAATCTGCTTGCAGTTTTTAATTATGTTTTATTATGATTTATCTGCCATTGGTGTGCGTCGTTTCCAGCGGCGGCGCCAAATCTCTTTTTTTTTTTTGTGGGTGGAGGGGGCAAAGTTGATTTTTTGTTGCGGCAATTGAATTCTGGGGAGCCAAAATATCAAAAATGTAAATTTTAAACCCAATTTTGCCAAATCGCTGATTTTTGCCACAATTTTGTGATTTTGGCCCAAACGCTGTTTTCTTTGTCAAAATTTTGTGATTTTTGGCCCCCAACCACGTGCTTTTCCAAAAATCTTAATTTCTTGGGGGGGGGGCGGTGCAAACTGAGTGGAATAACGAAAAAAATTGAGGAGGGGGAAATGCCCTCCTTTGAGTTGCTATTGTTCGTTTCTGATTACATTTATTATGGTAAAGAAAACGAGAACACTGCTGTCATTTGGAAAAAAAAAATAAAAACAGAACCATAATGGCAAAAGGCAATATTTGAAATCATGGTAATTTTTTTTATCTTATTATTGTTAAGTTAATCAAATCCTTTAATTTCAAGACTTTCAAGGAACAAAAATTGAAGTATACCATAATATACTCAAAAACCCCAAAAGCTATAATGGCGGCCATTTTGAATTTTTGCACCAACTGGAACTGATTATTCACGAATTATCGAAATGTTATTTTTAAAAGGCCGACTCAGAGATTTCCTGATGAGGTCGGCTCCCTCATTTTCCAACAAATCGTGTTTTTGCATGAACATATGCTTGTCCATATACTAATCACTGTGTAAATTGCTACGCTTAAATCGAAATTCCTTCATATAGAAAATCACAACTTTGTTATAAAAATTCCGGATCCTGAATTTTTAGTTATACAACAGTATCTATGGGAGTAATTCCTACACAAAATGTTTACCTCGTCAAAACGAAAATCCGATGTCATCTCAATGTCGGAAATTGTACAATTTTAGGTTACTATCGTTAGTTCTAGTTTTGACTATTTTTCATTATTATACAAAAAATTCATATTTCAAAATCTCTGAGATCAGACTTTAATGTAAGCCATTACTGATATTAAGTGAATAACCATGAAATAAAATCTTTAACCTTCATAAAACTTGAACTATATACAAAATAAGCTAAAATATTGAAAAAAACAAATGGCAGCCATTTTTGAAATTGCTGGCTACCCCCCCTTGCACATCGAAAAAAAATGTAGGCTTAAACTTTTTACACTTCCTAGGTCTACTCTACAACATATTGAAAAAAAAAAAGTTTTATCAAATATACAAAAAAACTGCAACCTTCCACATTTCCTAGACTTATACCGTCTTGTGCACCCCGTTGTGTCCTGAAACCACTTCAGGCGGGTTGGACTTTAACAAAACTCTGATCACTGATGGGTATATCAACATACCCTCGTACAGGAAAAAATGAAAATCGAGTGTAAAACCGATTCAAAATGGCTGGTCCCAAACCGATTTTTTGCAACGCGCACCCAATTTCCCTCCATAAACAGAAAAACCACTTTCCTGAATGGACTTTTTCTCCATAAAATTGGCTCATAATAGGAGAATAAGATAAATTTACATTGCTGAAATAAAATTTAAAAAATTCACTCGAGTACAATTTAGGGACAAAACAAATTTTGATACGGCCACCAAAATGCTTTAATTAGGAAGATGAACTACCCCGGTTGCGGCGTTTTTGAGAAATTAAGTGATCTGCTTTGTCAAACACCTTTTTTGGACACCTGGTATTTTTGTATTAGTGTAAGTTTAATTACTCATTCTTTACAAAAAAAGCTGTAGTCATTATTTCAAATGCCCTTTAAAATAGATCATATTATTGATAACGGCCGCCTTACCGACATACGTTCCGGAATTTTATATAACCATCTGATCGGTTGGCAAGGTTTGTGGTGTGGGGTGTGTGGTGTGTTTGTGTGTGTGTGTGCGGGGGGGGGGGTGTATGACTTAAGGGGAAGTTTTTGAGCTTTTGAGACTTTTTTATTAGTGGAAAAAAGCTTAATAATTATGATTCGTTAGCTAGAGAGAGGAGCGAGTCGACCTAATTAGCATATTACGGAATAAAGTTGTACTATAGATTGTACTTTTAAAGACAGCAGTCGCCCGTAAAGTTTAAATTAAAAGGTCATTTATACCCCATTTTCATACTGTTGCTGGTATACGATTTTTTTATAATTGTTAATTAACGTCATGTAGTTTCTAATAAAATTAAATCCAATCAAAAGTAACTTAACATTACAGCTTTCATAATTTTGCCTGTTCGTTTGTTACGTTTTTCCCCTCTTTTAGTTGAAAAAAATGTGAAAACGTTTACAAAGGCGTCCATCACGCGTTATCATCCGTCAGCTTTCCAAGTGTCGGTACCTTTGAAGAATGTCAGATTTTGTGGACACACACGGCCTTCGTCGTGATCGCTTTATGGGCTGTGGATGGACTGCGAATCTTCTACTCCACGAGGGTACTACAGAAGGATGTCTTTTGGATTATATTCGTGATGCTGAACTGCTGGGAAAGGTCCGCTGAAACAGCGGACCCTGTCACGGTCTACCCTGGATTTCGGAAAGTAGTCTCTGTGGCGTAAAGGGGTCAGAATACCCGGATGGCAGGTCTCGTGGATTCCCATTGATCGCGAGGTTTGCAAGGTTATCAGTGGGTTTGACAGGTTTGCAGATTTGTGCCGGAGACTCCAACAACGTTTTTGTTGGTAGTCGAAAATTCGCACGTGGAAAGATGTGAGCAGGAAAAGGTAAAATTAAATTTAATGCTGAACAGGCTCCTGTCGGTTATAGAAATGAATTGAAATGGCAATGTTTAAAGTTAAGGCAAAGCACAAAAATAAAGGTTATAATATATGTTGCCTCTCTATTTTAAAAATTTATTAAATTATTGTAGAGGGTTAGTCTTTCTTTTCTTTCTCAAATATAGATATAGCGCTTGGTATACGATATCCATGGTTTTAAATACGGTACAGTGTATTAAACCTAATACCTATAAATTAAATCGATAATTTCACCTCTTTGGAAAAGATAACTATTATTCAATACTGTTCGTGTTTAATAAATTCAAAAAAAGAATAAAAATGCACGTATAGTATTGTACGTTAAATCATTAAAAAAACTATATAGAAAAATGGGCCTGTATTCTCAAACGATGTTTTAAAATAAACGTTGGGTTTAGGGCCTAAACTATGGGTTAGCTAAAACGACCACACAGTTTAAAAAAAAACGAGGTAAATAATAACAAGGCGGTGTTTAGCTAACCACGATATTTAACGCCTGTTGTTTGTTGGTGGAATATCATCCACCGAAAACGGTGACTTTTCTTCGCCTATAATATTAAGTGCAGGTCAACAATAATTGTCAAAAATACCTTCCGTAGTTTTAAATGATACGACAGGAAGTCCACGGTGTAAATTTTCAAAGAATGTCGTGTTATGCAAGGAGCTTTAGAATTTGATCAGCGATGGATAATTATAAAAAAACCACCGGGCCTGCTGCACTTGCTATCTCAGTTAATACTCGTAATACATGAAGGACTTCTTGTAGCAGATTACACACGAACATAAAAATAGAAGCAGATGAAAATTACAAGAGAAGTCAACTAAGGGCTGATGAAGTGTGCAGTAAACCGCACTTTAAACTACCCCGGACCAAGTATAAGTTTAACAACGTTTAGACATATTTAACGATGTTTCGGCTAAAATTTAAAACAGCGTTTAAAGTTAACCATGCCTTTGAGAATTGCGTTTATTTTAACGGCGTTTAAAATTGAGATCTAACACAGTGATTAGTGATTGCGTTAAAAATAGTTTGAGAATACGGGCCAAGATTTTAACATTTAATGAGGATGGTACACCTCATTACTGTTCTCAGAGAATTATGAATCTTACAGGCTATTGACATCAGTCTTTGAAATTACATGATAATGATTTACTCTTCTCATTACTGTTCTCCTCATAGATTTCACTTACTAGTTACAACAATTCCATCTTGAAAATCTGACAAATAAATGTGTGCGTTTTTATGATCGTTATTTTTTTTCCAGGAAGAAACAAACAGGTGTGCGCAATTATTCAAAGTCTGAATAGTTAAAACATTAAAAGAGACAGCTACAGTAGCAAGTGCTTGTAATAGGCCATGATACGTTCGCGAATTAACGATCTTTTCGTGCAACAGCGCTGGGGATCACTTACTTCCTTCACGTAAAATTTTTTAAAATATTATGTAACCAGGAAAAGCTCTTGTATCCCAAATGAAAAGAGTGCCCATTATTTTTGTTTTTTTTTTTTTTTTTTTTTAGAAAAATGAATAAATGTCAACTCAATTACTTCCAGAATGTCCGTGACCAATATGTACAAGGAAACTCAAGCGAACAATAGCGCTATGAGATTCAACACTAACCTAAAAACCAATTTCAGACATTTATCAATAGGGTATGCAGGTACATTGTTACTGCCCTCCTGTTGAATAGATTCAAGCTATACAGGTGTTATGACTTCCCCTTATTGAGCTCGAGATCGGTCATAACTTAAAGGGCCAACCATACTCACCTCGCTCATGATTTTTAAAAATGTAGGTCGCTGAAACCTTGGCCTTTATTGGTAAATTGAATAGAATAGGGTTTTTCATGGTTTAAAGACAATAATGCGGAGTTCGGTTATGCCCAAATGAGGTCAGCCCCTACCAGGGGCTTTGCTTCAGGAATTTTGTCCCTTCACATTTTTCTTTTCGAAAAAAAATTATTAATATACTGGTCAAAGTTAATGACAACAAACAGTAGAATCTCAAGATTTCTTTTATCGCGAACGAGGAAAGAACTCCGCGAATGCAGCAAGGACAATCATTCGAACATCTGTTCAACGGCATGCACAATAACAATGGACAAGATGTAAAAGAAATGTTGAAGTGTGTTCGGGACGATTATTGAGGATCATTAGCCTTTTCGCTTGAGCAGTTGAGGTTATGTATATATTCCATTGGTCATGATTACTAGCAATAAATTGAGTTGACATTTTATTCATTTTTCTAAAGTAATATGCACCCCTTTCATGTGGGGACAAAGATTTTCCTGTTAAAATAATATTGTTTTATTTTAGTGAAGCAAATAAGTAATCCCCAGGTCTGGAGCACGAATATAATTAAAAGGCAAATTGTATCATGGTACCATGGCCTATACCTATTATATTATCGGTTAACTTTTCTAACCAACAATACATGAAAATTCCACCTAGGAAATACAGACTTTACCAAAAATGTTAGTACCCAAATGATTATCTAATGGGTGGTCTTGAAATTGAATTGAAACATGGCATAACGGTATAACACTATAACACTTTTTTTGGAATTTAAGTTCCTAAAAATTGGACGTGTTAAATTCAAATATTCTTTGGCTTTGTCGTGTTCATTAGTAGGTGCTGAGTATACGATAGCAGCACAAGCAGTGAGTGAAACAGGGCTATCACGTAAGTGGGCTATGGTCTGGCTACTTCCGTTGGGGACAAGGGGGGGGGGGGGTCAACACTTTCCCGAAGAATTTTGACGAAATTATACCACACAGGCAGGATACAAGACATACCAATTAAAGCAATAAAATTAGAATTCCCAAAAGAAACCTTCCATAATAAGGGGCCAAAACACTATTCATCAGAATAAAAATAATTTTTTTCCAATTCTTGTGATAACCGCCAAACTAAGCGATTTGTTTGGTTGTGGAATTCCAAAGAAGCACAACTTAAAATCATATTATACAAAAGCTAATTTCCATGCAAGGCTCAACTTTATAGAATATATAATTCGTCAAGGTAGATTTTAACTCCATATATCTATACCACGAATGGTATGCACGTTCTTATGATATCTAGTAATACGTAATAGGAACCACCGTTGTATACGGGGTTATCCGAAACAAAAATCATAGACCACAATTACTTAGACACTTTTTACAGTACTCTGACCAGTTCCATGGCATATTAATTTTGTTTTGTGCTAAAATCATATAAAGGTTACAAAAAAGCTTCGGTAATCTATCATCGGTCATATTCTGTAATCGTTGAACATAAGACATTCTTTGTTTATCCTGAATATATATATTATTTATTATTTATGTATTTATTTATTGATTAAGCTTTATCACTGGTAACATGACAAAGTATTTGAAAAGGAAGATACCAAAATATAAAAGTACAATTAAACATACAACAACTTTGAAGACGAACCAGCTAAAGGTGGGAACAACAAGGAATGCAAAAATCCACCCTCTAGAACCGTCCACTAGAAAGTGAGAGAGAGAGACGAGGAGAAAGAGAGAAAATCAATGAGGAGGAGAAAAAAAACCTAAGATGGGCCTAAAATTTGAGCAGCTGGCAAAATGAAACCAGGTGCAGGTTATTGCATGAATCAAAAAACTGGAATGAAGTTTTGCTTCAAAAAATCAGGAGACTTGTTTTTTGAAAAAACAGAACCGAAGTTATTTGCTGTGGTTGAAGTGGCAGATGATTCCATAATGGGAAACTATACGGTTTTAAAATAGGAACTGGATGTGAAGCTTCTGTTTAACTCTGGTGAGATAAAACAAGAGGATCTGATGAGCATCTGGTGATGGTCGGTTCTGCTTTGGGGTTGTAATATTAAAAACACAATAATTAGTAACATGCAAAATCATAATGCCCAACGTACATCTATGAAAAAACGCAATATATCACTGATCTCTCTCTAGATGTTAATGGAAGAAGATCAAGATTGATTAAACGATTTTATTCCAGGTCAGGAAAGTGCATCATAAAGTTGGTAGCTCGTCTTTGGACGCCATCAAAATGTGAGTAATATGTTGTTTTGTTTTGAGGGTCCCGCTCCAAAGACAGCTCCCATATTCAAGGTCAATTCTGCAAGGAGTATAAATAGTCTAGTTACTTTGACGGGGGGCATTAAAACAAACTGACCTCCAAATTCATCCCCATCATTTTGTGTACTTTTTTTACCACACGGTGTTAACATGGTACTCCAATCAAGCTAGCTGATACATCGTACCAAGATCGTTAATGGCATCAATTTTCTGAGGGCTTGGGTACCATTCATTCGATACCAAATGGGATGGTTTTCTACGCCTGGAATGGTGATAATTGACACTTGGATGGGTGAAATTTGAGGTCCCAGGTCAAACTCCGTCATACAGGCATCAAACTCTGATTGGCAGAAGTTAACAATAAGAAAGTTTCTAAGATTTTTGTAG